>OZ004710.1:60386287-60388787 GCA_963924515.1 Vespertilio murinus | reverse complement strand
GAAGAAGAAGAAGAAGAAGAAGAAGAAGAAGAAGAAGAAGAAGAAGAAGAACAAGAAGAAGAAGAAGAAGAAGAAGAAGAAGAAGAAGAAGAAGAAGAAGAAGAAGAAGAAGGAGGAGGAGGAGGAGGAGGAGGAGAGGAAGAAGAAGGTGGAGGAAGAGGCAGAGAAGGAGGAGGAATAGGAGATAGGAAGGAGAAAAAAAAGATGAGGAAGAAGAGGAGAACAGTAAGAAGAAGAAGTAGAAGGGGAAGAATAAGAAGAGGATGAAGAATATGAAGGACAAAAGGAGAAGGTGAAAAAGTAGATGAAGAAGGAGAAGGGAAGGAGAAGGAGATAGAGGAGATGAAATATGAGAAGAAGATGATAAGGATAAACACAATGAAGTAGGAGAAGGAGAAAGAGGTGCAGTAGAATGAGAAAAATAAGGACATGAAAAGAAGAAATTTCCATCACAATGCCCTGGGAATATATGAAGATAAAGACTTTTAGGATGTGTTATCTCTCTAGAAATAATGTTTGAAAATGGTCATTATGTAAATATTGAAACCTATACAGCAACTTTGAATAAATATTAGCATGTGTATAAAGGAAATGTGTTTGTATCTCTGTGTGTTCTCTGATGATAGGAAGGGGGCATGTATGTGGAAAGGAAGGAATATAGAATTCAACAAGTTTTGGCACTAGCCCTGCCATTCCATAGTTAGCCAGCCACTGAGAATAAGGACACGGTGAAGACTGAAGATGAGTTTTTTCATTAACACTTTATCATACTTGCAAAAAAGAAAAGAAGTTGTTGTTTCTGCTTGTCTTTGGCATTGGGGTGTGGTAGAGGAGATGGGGAACTGGGTGCTGAGTGAGGGTTGGCAGTGTGTAATAATGAATCTCATTTCCATTTTAGATATTAGACTTTTGACAGGCTTAAGCCTCTTTCCATTCTCTTCCATGTTCAGTCAAATTATGGACAAGATGATAAAAATGGAGTTTCTGATAATAAAATAGAAGAAAATATGTCTAAACTCAAGCATTAGAACTATTGTATTGCCTCAACTTCATATAGTCAAAGAACCTATTGTCCTAAAATAATTTCTAGTGTATAATGACAATTTGAACTAATGAATAGGAAAATAAATGTTTTGACCTTATAATCAGCTTGAAAAAAGGCCATCCTGTGGACCTTTCCCCCTACTTATTAAATAACACCCTTGTTGAAAGAGAACCGAATGTAAATGAAAACAGGACTTCCATAGATAGAAATCCATTATGTAATAAATAGTTAGAGAAGGTATAATTGTTTCTACTGCTTCTGAATTTAACAGCCAAATTTGACTTGCCCTTAATCCTAAAGAGTATGATTGGTGCCTTATTGGATATTCTCAGGCCACCCACTAGAGAGATCCATATATAAGATTAAAATTACCAATTGGAGACAAAGAATCTGGTAAATAATGAGCAGTTATAGCAAAGTATTTGGCTAACATGTTCTATTCAGTACCTCTTTCAACAGACTGTAGCTACAGTTAAGTGTCACAATTAGAGATATAGTGCACATTTACCTGACTACTCAATAGGCTACATCTCCAGTCCTGCTATGTCTCATAAGCTTTGAAGACAGTATCTTCACCACATCTAGCTTCACAAATTAGTTAGTTTAGCAAATTAACATATAGTGGCATGAATCCTCTGTAAAGTAATCCTCAATCATTTTACTCAACCTGGACCTATTTGTAAGACCCATAAGTCCCAGGTCCAAAAATAAGATGTAACTAAATCTTTGTTTACCTTGTGAACATTTGTAGCATCTTGATCAGTTTTTGTCCCTTTTTATATAGAGCTCGATTGGATAGGCTCTTCAATATAAAAGTCCATGGGGTAGTCACTCATTGAGGAAGAGTAGTTCCTATGAGGAATGCTGATGTCACTTACCTAAAAACAGAAGATTCACTAGGAACTTGCAAAAATGCTTCTGCTCTTGCGGCTCATCTCTGTCTCTCTGTCACTGTCTCTGTCTCTCTCTCTCTCTCTCTCTCTCTCTCTCTCTCTCTCTCTCTTTCTCTCTCTCTCTCTCTCTCTCTCTCTCTCTCTCTCTCTCTCTCTCACACACACACACACACCCTGAATTCTGCATTTAAGAAAAAAACATCCATTCCTTGGTAAACCTGTGGCAGTCAATAGAAAAATCAGCCAGTCCTGGGCAGTGCCATAAACCTGATAGTATTGACTTGATTTGAGGTAATCCGAAAAACAAATGAAATAAATGAGATGAGTGGTACAGAGAACCAATGAATTGTACCCAGTAAAGATATACAACCGACTTGCAACCTGGGAAGGTTGCCTGGAAGCCAAGTGTTGGAGTAAAGTGTGATAATTCATGTCTTTACTAAAATATAAAAAATGGGTATTCATTTCTGTGGTGTTTTGTGTAAACATTCCAAAATACTAGGTAATATGCTGCACTATTCACTTTAGTCATAGTAAATAATATAAGTGTTACTGCAGATGA
>OZ004710.1:60373787-60381287 GCA_963924515.1 Vespertilio murinus | reverse complement strand
AGGGAAGGAGAAGGAGATAGAGGAGATGAAATATGAGAAGAAGATGATAAGGATAAACACAATGAAGTAGGAGATGGAGAAAGAGGTGCAGGAGAATGAGAAAAATAAGGACATGAAAAGAAGAAATTTCCATCACAATGCCCTGGGAATATATGAAGATAAAGACTTTTAGGATGTGTTATCTCTCTAGAAATAATGTTTGAAAATGGTCATTATGTAAATATTGAAACCTATATAGCAACTTTGAATAAATATTAGCATGTGTATAAAGGAAATGTGTTTGTATCTCTGTGTGTTCTCTGATGATAGGAAGGGGGCATGTATGTGGGAAGGAAGGAATATAGAATTCAACAAGTTTTGGCACTAGCCCTGCCATTCCATAGTTAGCCAGCCACTGAGAATAAGGACACGGTGAAGACTGAAGATGAGTTTTTTCATTAACACTTTATCATACTTGCAAAAAAGAAAAGAAGTTGTTGTTTCTGCTTGTCTTTGGCATTGGGGTGTGGTAGAGGAGATGGGGAACTGGGTGCTGAGTGAGGGTTGGCAGTGTGTAACAATGAATCTGATTTCCATTTTAGATATTAGACTTTTGACAGGTTTAAGCCTCTTTCCATTCTCTTCCATTTTCAGTCAAATTTTGGACAAGATGATAAAAATGGAGTTTCTGATAATAAAATAGAAGAAAATATGTCTAAACTCAAGCATTAGAACTATTGTATTGCTTCAACTTCATATAGTCAAAGAACCTATTGTCCTAAAATAATTTCTAGTGCATAATGACAATCTGAACTAATGAATAACAAAATAAATGTTTTGACCTTATAATCAGCTAGAACAAATGCCACCCTGGGGACCTTTCCCCCTACTTATGAAATAATACCCTTGTTGAAAAAGAACCAAATGTAAATGAAAACAGGACTTCCACAGATAGGAACCCAGTGTATAATAAATAGTTAGAGAAGGTATAATTGTTTCTACTGTTTCTGAATTTAACAGCCAAATTTGACTTGCCCTTAATCCTGAAGAGTATGATTGGTGCCTTATTGGTTATTCTCAGGCCACCCACTACAGAGATCCATATATAAGATTAAAATTACCAATTGGAGACAAAGAATCTGGTAAATAATGAGCAGTTATAGCAAAGTATTTGGCTAGCATGTTCTATTCAGTACCTCTTTCAACAGACTGTAGCTACAGTTAAATGTCACAATTAGAGATATAGTACATATTTAACGGACTACTTAGTTGAGTACATCTCTAGTCCTGCTATGTCTCATAAGCTTTGCAGACAGTATCTTCACCACATCTAGCTTCACAAATTAGTCAGTTTAGCAAATTAAATATAGTGGCATGAAGCCTCTGTAAAGTAATCCCCAATCATTTTACTCAACCTGGCCCTATTTGTAAGACCCATAAGGTCCAGGTCCAAAAATAAGATTTAATTAACTCTGCGTTTACCTTGTGAACATTTGTAGCATCTTAAGCAGTTCTTGGTCCCTTTTTATATAGTGCTTAATTGGATAGCCTGTTCAGTATATAGAAGTCCATGGGGTAGTCACTCATTGAAGAAGAGTAGTTCCTATGAGGAATGCTGATGTCACTTACCTGAAATCAGAAGATTCACTAGTAACTTGCAAAAATGCTTCTGCTCTTTCGGCTCATCTCTCTCTCTCTCTCTCTCTCTCTCTCTCTCTCTCTCTCACTCTCTCTCTCTTTCTCTCTCTCTCTCACTCCCCCTCTTTCTCTCTCTCTCTTTCTCTCTCTGTCTCTCTGTTTCTCTGTCTCTCTGTCTCTGTCTCTCTCTCTCTCACACACACACACAAACTCACACACACAGACACACACACACAGACACACACACACACACACACACACACACACACACACACACGCACACACACACACCATGAATTCTGCATTCAAGAAAGAAACATCCATTTAATAACAAACCTGTGGCAGTCAATAGAAGAATCAGCCAGTCCTGGGAAGTACCATAAACCTAATTATATTGACTTGTTTTGAGGTAATCCAGAAAAACAAATGAAATAAATATGAGATGAGTAGTATAGAAAACCAATGAAGATATACAACCAGTAAAGATATACAACCAATGTGCAACTTGGGAACGTTGCCTGGAACAGCCAATTGTTGGAGTAAAGTGTGATAATTCATGTCTTTATTAAAATATAAAAATGGGTCTTCATTTCTGTGGGGTTTTGGGTAAAAATTCCAAAATACTAGGTAATATGCTGCACTATTCACATTAATCAAAGTAAATAAAATAAATGTTATTGAAGATGAATGGATAAAGAAGTTGTTATTCACACAAACATACAGAGCTGCCACACTGCATCATATCACTTATGTGGTAAATGGGTATTCACAATATTTCCATAAATATAAAACTATTCCAAAGTAAATCACCCATTAAAAGAACACAAAAACACTAGGCAATTGTAATATCTGAGGGACAGTAGAAGGGACCAGTGAATTGATGGTTAGTATGGGAAATGGAATAGAGGAAACATCCCCTCCCTGCCATGTGCTGGACTAAGGAAATGAGAGAGAGGTAATTTGGAGAAATATTTTAGAACATATTAAGGAAGCTCTGCTTTATGTAACCATAGCACCTGACTCCTCTGCATCATCACCCCAGGCCCCTCATGGAAGGTCAAGCTGAGGCTTTGTGATGTCAAGCTATACCATGGCAACCACTGACTGCTGGCCAATCAGAGTTGAATGCTATAGCTACATATGGTACTGGAGAATATGGATAGATGTCAGGTGTTCTGATGTACAATACAGTTGTTACAACAAAACAATGGTTATTAATACAGAACCAACTGCAAGGATGGGCTAAGAATGTACAAGTAGTAAATTTAATAGGATCTCAATTTAAGAACTCAGTGATAAAGAAAAGGATAAGATCAGACTGCCCTACTCATTTGTCTCCTGTTCTTCCCCATTTACTCCCCACTATAGACTCTGACCTGGCTGTTTGGCTCAAAAACCTCCTCAACTAATCACTGTCATTCTATTACAATCCCAATTCCCTCCCATTTCCCAAATTCTTACAAAAAACCAATTTCTTTCTGAGTATATCTTGTTTCCCCAACTAGGTATTGAAAATAATGGGCAATGAAATTCAGTACTTAAATAAAGTGGATAAATTTAGAGAAAAAGACCGAGGCAGATGCTGAGATTTCACTACTGGTAAGGTCAGAGTCCTACAGTAAATCAGCCAATTGAGGATGTTGTGGACAATTATGAGTAGGAGGAAAAAGATAATCCAGAAGAAGGAGAAGAAGTAGTAGTAGTAGAAGAAGAAGAAGAAGAAGAAGAAGAAGAAGAAGAAGAAGAAGAAGAAGCAGCAGAAGAACAAGAACAAGAAGAACAAGAACAAGAACAAGAACAAGAACAAGAAGAACAAGAAGGTGGAGGAAGCAGGAAAGAAGGAGGAGGAAGAGGGAAAGAAGGAGGAGGAAGAGGAGATAGGAAGGAGAAGAAAAAGATGAGGAATAAATAGAAGGAGAACAGTAAGAAGAAGTAGAAGGAGAAGAATAAGAAGAGGATGAAGAATATGAAGGACAAAAGGAGAAGGTGAAAAAGAAGGTGAAGAAGGAGGAGGAGATGAAATATGAAAAGAAGATGATAAGGATAAACACAATGAATTAGAAAGAGAAAGAGGTACAGGGGAAGGATAAGGATAAGGACAGGACAAAGAAGAGATTTTCATCACAATGCCCAGGGAATATGTGAAGATAAAGATGTTTAGGATGTGTTGTCTCTCTGGAAATAATGTTTGAAAATGGTCATTTCTTAAATAATGAAACCTATATGGCATCATTGAATAAATATTAGCATGTGTATAAAGGAAGTGTGTTTGTATTTCTGTCTGTTCTCTGATGATAGGGAAGGGGCATGTATGTGGAAAGGAAGGAATATAGAATTCTACAAATTTTGGCACTAGCACTGCCATTCCATAGTTAGCCAGACACTGAGAATAAGGACATGGTGAAGACTGAAGAGGAGTTTTTTTCATTAACACTTTATCATACTTGCAAAAAGAAAAGAAGTTCTTTTTTCCACTTGTATTTGGCATTGGGGGGTGGTAGAGGAGATGGGGAATGGGGTGCTGTGTAAGGGTGGGCAGTGTGTAATAATGAATCTGATTTCCATTTTAGATATTAGACTATTGACAGGTTTAAGCCTCTTTCCATTCTCTTTCCTATGAAGTAAAAATTTGGACAAGATGATAAAAATGGAGTTTCTGATAATAAAATAGAAGAAAATATGTCTAAACTCAAGCATTAGAACTATTGTATTGCCTCAACTTCATATAGTCAAAGAACCTATTGTCCTAAAATAATTTCTAGTACATAATGGCAATCTGAACTAATGAATAGCAAAATAAATGTTTTGACCTTATAATCAGCTTGAACAAATGCCATCCTGGGGACCTTTCCCCCTACTTATGAAATAATACCCTTGTTGAAAAAGAACCAAATGTAAATGAAAACAGGACTTCCACAGATAGAAACCCATTATATAATAAATAGTTAGAGAGGGTATAATTATTTCTACTGCTTCTGAATTTAACAGCCAAATTTGACTTGCCCTTAATGCTGAAGAGTATGATTGGTGCCTTATTGGTTATTCTCAGGCCACCCATTAGAGAGATTCTTATATAATAATAAAATTACCAATTGGAGACAAAGAATCTGGTAAATAATGAGCAGTTATAGCAAAGTATTTGGCTAGCATGTTCTACTCAGTACCTCTTTTAACAGACTGTAGCTACAATCAAATTAGAGATACAGTACATATTTAACTGACTACTTAGTTGGGTACATCTCCAGTGGTTCTATTTCTCATAATCTTTGCAGACAGTATCTTAACCACATCTAGCTTCACAAATTAGTCAGTTTAGCAAATTAACATATAGTGGCATGAAGCCTCTGTAAAGTAATCCTCAATCATTTTACTCAACCTGGACATATTTGTAAGACCCATAAGTCCCAGGTCCAAAAATAAGATGTATTTACCTCTCTGTGTTTACCTCGTGAACATTTGTAGCTTCTTAAGCAGTTGTTGGTCCCTTTTATATAGAGCTTGATTGGATAGCCTCTTCAATATATAGAAATCCATGGGGTAGTCACTCATTGAGGAAGAGTAGTTCCTATGAGGAATGTTTATGTCACTTACCTAAAAACAGAAGATTCACTAGGAACTTTTAAAAATGCTTCTGCTCTTTCCGCTCATCTCTCTCTGTCTCTCTGTCTCTCTTTCTCTCTCTCTCTCTCTCTCTCTCTCTCTCTCTCTCTCTCTCTCTCTCTCTCTCTGTGTGTGTGTGTTTCTCTCTCTCTCTCTCTCTCTCTGTGTGTTTCTCTCTCTCTCTCTCTCTCTCTCACACACACACACACAGTTACACACACTCAAACACACACACACACACACACACCACTAATTCTGCATTCAAAAAAAAACATCCATTCCGTGACAAACCTGTGCCAGTCAATAGAAGAATCAGCCAGTCCTGGGAAGTGCCATAAACCTGATGGTACTGACTTGATTTGAGATAATCCAGAAAAACAAATGAAATAAATATGAGATGAGTAGTATAGAAAACCAATGAAGTACACCCAGTAAAGATACACAACCGATGTGCAACCTGGGAAAGTTGCCTGGAACAGCCAAGTGTTGGAGTAAAGTGTGATAATTCATGTCATTATTAAAATATAAAAATGGGTCTTCATTTCTGTGTGGTTTTGGATAAAAATTCCAAAATCTAGGTAATATGATGCAATATTCACATTAATCAAAGTAAATAATATAATTGTTATTGAAGATGAATGGATAAAGGAGTCGTTATTCACACAAACATACACAGCTGCCACACTGCATCATATCACTCATGTGGTATATGGGTATTCACAATATTTCCATAAAAATAAAACTATTCCAAAATAAATCACCCATTAAAAGAACACAAAAAAACTAGGCAATTGTAATATCTGAGAGATAGTAGAATGGACCAGTTAATTGATGGTTAGTATGGAAAATGGAGTAGAGGAAACATCCCCTCCCTGCCATGTGCTTAACAATAATTGAAATAAGGAAATGATAGAGTGGTAATTTTGAGAAATATTTTAGAACATATTAAGGAAGCTCTGCTTCATGTAACCTCCTCAATTACTCACTGTCATTCTATTACAATCCCATTTCCCAAATTCTTACCAAAAACCAATTTTTTTCTGAGTATTTCTTGTTTCCCCAACTAGGTATTGAAAATAATGGGCGCGGAGGACTGAGAAGGTCGGGCAGTTCTGTACCGTGCTGCCTTCCACTGGTTAAGACCTCCAAGAGCAAAGGCCTACCAAGGTGAGGATGCCCCTACTGTCACCTGTAGAGGGGCAGCACTGAGCTGACCAATATTTTTGGTGGTGGTGCTGCTTGTCCTGGCTCAGGGGAAGCGTTCCACTAAGTCTGAAAGACTAAGACATCGCGGGGACTCTCCGCCACCGCCCGCAGCCTGCTCTGCCAGGCCTTCACGTGCGCTGAGCTGGCGATGCGCCTTCCATTGGCAGACCCAGAGAATCCTCTCTCTGCTGCCACATGGCCAGGCCAAAGCATCAGACACTACCACCATGTGGATTTTAAAACTACAGGGGAAATTGAGCCACAGGAGCTACCATCGCTGCCGCACCCAACGCCGCCCCCAAGAATGGGAATCCACCGAAATCAGAGCTCACTATGCACCGGGCTCATAGAAAGTGTGGTTTCAGAAATTAGCCTCTGCATCCACAGCAGTTCCACATCCGCAACAAAGAGGACACCATTGAGGGCGGACTCTCCCCATGCAGCCATCACAGCCCGCCCACAATCTTCCCAGCACACCCACCATGCTGGGAGGGAGATGGAGCGCGCTGGTGAGGAAATGGCACAGTGCCTTGCATTACCCACCCAGGCGAGCCCATCCTCCGATGCCACATGGCCAAGCCGAAGCTCTCACCACCACCTCCATGTGAACTTTAAAACTACAGTGGTAATTGAACCACAGGAGCAACCATCAATATTGCACCTGGCACCGCCACCCGCCAGTGCCGCCGAGAATAAAGGAAATCCACCAAGAACAGAGCTCACCACGCCTTGGGCTCAGGGAGTGGGCGACCTCAGAACTTAGCCTCCATGTCTGCAGCTGCTCCGCTCCCACACCGAACGAGACACCTTTGAAGGTGGTCCCCCCGCCTGCAACCATCTCAGCCCAACTGCAGCTGTCCCAGCCTACCCGCCATGCTAGCAAGGAGCTAGCACGGCGCCTCCAGTATGCGACCCCAACACCCTAGAGGGGCCGTGTGCCCCGGGTGAGCCGAGTGTCCCAGGGGGCCGTGTGCCCCAGGTGAGCCGAGTGTCCCAGGGGGCCGAGTGCCCAGGGTGAGCCGAGTGTCCCAGGGGGCCATGTGCCCCGGGTGAAACGTACCCCCCAAAGGGGAAGGG